>OZ012739.1:438462835-438497835 GCA_963859935.3 Lathyrus sativus | reverse complement strand
AAGGTGAGAAAATACTTAGAAGGGGGGGGGGGGTTGAATAAGTATGTAGAAAAACTTAGTAATAAAAACTCAAGGATTTTTATCCTGGTTCGTTGAACTCAACTACTCCAGTCCACCCTATCAAGAGTGATTTTCCTTTCTCAAACAAGGACTTAATCCACTATTAAATCAACTGATTACAATAGTAAGCACTAAGAACAACTGTTCAAAGTCTTCTCGAGAACTACTGATCCTAACTGGATCTTCTTAAGGTTCACTTACAATCAAATGTAATAATAATACAAGTGTTTGATTTGCTTCTAATAAAAGCTTTATCACAACTGTGATTTTTCACTTAAGATTAAGAACAATGAAATAAATTCAACAAGTGAGTATAAGTTGTATGAGAGCTTGTAATGAATTCTTTCAAGTGTTTCGTCAACTGAAGAAGATGAATGGAGTCTTGCTTTTATAGGCACAGAGGTCCAAGAGCTTTTCACGTTGAAGACTGTGTACTAAAAAGGTCCGAGCCTTTTTGTCTTCACATCACATGACCTTTCCTAGAAGTAGAATGCACAGAGAAATCCTTTTTGTCTGTGTTCTTGTGTCTAGCATAAATGAGGAAAGAGTCGTTTGGTTATTCCAACGGACATAACTTTGAATTCTTCTTCAACAAGTTTCAACAAGAATCATCAGAGTCTAGATTGATCAGAGCCTTCTGATGTTCATCAGAGTTTGCTGAATCAGAGTCTTTGCAGCAGGTGTGCTTTCAGCGTGTAATTGTTCAGAGCAGAGTTTGGAATCAGATCCTCAGTATTGGCAACATTAGTACTATCAGAGTCTTCTGAAATAACTGTGCTTGAAACTCTTCATACAGAATTCTTCACTGCTTCAGATGCTTCTGGCTTCTGCTTCAGATTCTTCTGGCTTCTGCTTCAGATTCTTCTGTAGCTTCTGCTTCAGATCCTTCTGTAGACAGCGCTCAGAGTCTTCTGTAGACAGCACTCAAAATCTTCTGAGAGATGCTTCTAATGCTTCAGAGCCTTGCATAATTTCATGTTCAGATCTAATTTGCTTCCAGAATAATATTCACTTTAATATCTGCAGCAAACATTCTTAAGCAAAATTTTAGAGTATATAATTCTTTAATACAAAATTTCATAATAGTTATCATCAAAACATAGAGATATTATTAACAACCAATCTGTGTTCTAACATAGATTGCCTTGGTAAAGGTATTGTGGGGAGGACCAGCTGGAGAAGTTTGGATTTGGGAGCGTTGAGATCAGTTGAGGGAGTCGTACCCGACTCTATTTCCTTGAGGTAATTTTTGAGGGGGAAAATTATTTTAAGTGGAGGAGAGTTGTAACACCCCAAATATTATGGGAATATTTAATTTAATTTATTTAAATGAGAATATTCGTGTTTTGGTGATTTTCGGTGGTTTTGTGGAGTATTGGGAATTAATGGAATTTGGGTTATTTATTTTGAATAATAATATATGTTAGTTCCATGGTTCTATGATATAGAATTGTCCATGGTTCTATGATTGGCTGAATTTTGGTAAAACATCATCCTGCACTGATGTTAAGTAGGATGATATAACATCTCCATCTGCCGTGGGGGTATATACACTGAAGATAAAACCAGAAGCATCATGTGCAAATGGTTCTACATCTTTCAAGATTTGGACTCAAGCTTCAGTATATCAATATTCACTCCTTTAATTGGTATACAAGTGTTCAAATAATTTATCATATCAACATTTTGCATCTGCATGTTTTAAAAATCATTTGAATTGGTATAACACTTTTAACTCAAGTATTTTTTCTGAGTTTTAACAGTGTTAACTGATTAACCATATGGGTTAATCGGTTAACGGCCTCAAATTTTGAATTCTCAGGGCTAACGTTCAAGTGTTAACCGATTAACCTATATGGTTAACCGATTAACACTGAACGAATTTTGAAAAATTGTTTCTTTTAAAATTCAAATCTTGTTTGAATGTTATACCTTTTCATCATTTAACTCATACTCAATTATACCTTTTTGAAATGGTGTTTGACTCATATAATTCTGAAAATTTCAAATTGAAAAACACCTCCAATAATTTTCAATGTAATCATTAAATCAAATTCACTACTTTTCAAATATTTTCAAAAAGTGTTCATCTTGTTCATACCATTTTATATCCAGAATTTTTGAACACTTGTATTGATATTGAAAAGTGAATTTTGATCAAAAGGAGAAGATCAATCTTTGTATTGATATTATTATTATATCACTCTCAAATAAAAAATTGCAGATTATTTATATTGTGACTTGTGATTCAGGATTGTTGAACACAAGGGTTAGTGCTTGCAAGAGGATTGTTCTTGCACACTAAGTTGTTGAAATAGTTGTTAGATAGTAGGCCTCACCGGTTGATGGTGTGATAGGTTGTACATTCTAAAACTATAGTGAAAACTCTCTTTCATGTGGAAAGGGGAGTGGAGTACCTTCGGATTGTGAAGGGAACCACTATAAATCTCTGTGTCATTTTTCATTCTGCTTTTACTGCTTTCATCACCAAGAACTTAAAGAAGAAAAATTCAAGAATATCGAAA
The DNA here is from genome assembly GCA_963859935.3 of Lathyrus sativus. Lineage (NCBI taxonomy): Eukaryota > Viridiplantae > Streptophyta > Magnoliopsida > Fabales > Fabaceae > Lathyrus > Lathyrus sativus. The sequence continues at coordinate 438,495,250 of OZ012739.1, read as the reverse complement.
AACCAGAAAAAGTTTCTAAAGCCTAATTCACCCCCCTTTCTTAGGCATACTCTGAACTTACAATTGACACCAGAGCAGGTTAAGGTAACCTGTTCCTAACGATTCAGTATGACTTCCGCTAGCACCAACCCGGTTTTCAAAGACGGTGGAAGTAGTAATAAACCACCATTGTTTTCTGGAGAATATTTCAATTTCTGGAAAATCAGAATGAAGGCACATCTTGAAGCCCAAGGAGAAGGTATATGGGAAGCAATCGAAGAAGGACCACACAATCGAGTAAATATGGTCAATGGCGTTGGAACCGCAAAGTTGAAAAGCACGTATGATGAAGACGATAAGAAAAAGGTTCGTAATGAAAAAAAAGCAATCAACATACTCCAAAGCACTCTTAGTATGGACGAGTTCTTCTGTGTATCACAGTGTAGATCGGCAAAAGAGATTTGGGACACCTTGGTGGAAACGCATGAAGGAACCGCAAAAGTAAAAAAGATCAAGACTCAACACGTTGAGTCAAGAATATGAGATGTTCCGTATGCATCCCGGTGAATCTATTGTTGCCTTACAAAAAAGATTCGTTCATCTAACAAACCACTTGATTGCTCTCGGGAAGACCTTCACCAATGATGATCTGAACCTGAAAGTCCTAAGATCCTTAACAAGAGAATGGCAACCAAAAGTGACCGCTATTTTGGAAAAGAAGAGTCTCTCAACGATGACATCCGTATCCTTATTTGGAAAACTTCAAGAGCACAAGTTGAAACTTGGAAGACTCGAGAAGCATGAAAGTCAAGAAAAGAAGTCCAAAGGAATTGCCTTGAAGATTGACACAAAGGATGACAAAGACGACGAGACTTCCGAAGATGAAATTTTCATGCTTCTTGTAAAGAAGCTTGGTAAGTTTTTTAATAATAATAAAAATTCCTCTTTTCCTAAAAAGAATAGACATTTCAGGAAAAAGGATGCTTCCACATCGAATCAAGAAGTCACATGTTACGAATGTGGGAAACAAGGTCACATAAAGCCGGATTGCCCGAAACTTGCAAAGAAAGGAGGATTCAAAGGCAAGAAGGATTTCAAAAATAAAAAGGCTTATGTTGCTTGGGACGATAACGAGATAAGTTCATCATCAGAATCGGAAAGCGATGAATGTGCAAATATGGCCCTTATGGCGTCACATCATTCCGATGAAGAAATTGATGAGGTATGCTTGAAAACAACTTCTAATCAATAGTATCTTGATAGCGGTTGTTCTAAGCATATGACGGGAGACATAAACAAATTTTCAAGTCTATCATTAAAGGCCAAAGGATACGTTACTTACGGTGATGATAATAAAGGAAAAATTATTGGAGTTGGAACCGTTGGTGCACCTCCATGTACAATCATCGAAGACGTTCTTTATGTGGAAGGCCTTAAACACAACCTACTTAGCATAAGTCAATTGTGTGACAAAGGGTTCCGAATCAACTTCACAAAGGATGAATGTTTGATAGAACATGAAGTCACCCATGACATCTTGCTAAAAGGTAAAAGATTTAATAATATTTTTATGATCTCTTTAGATGACTCTTCCTTGAAGGTAAAATGTCTTATAGCAAACAACAACGAGGCGTGGCTTTGGCATAAAATATTTGCTCACATTCACATGGAGCATTTAAACAAGTTGATAAAGCATGATCTAGTTGTTGGTCTTCTGAAGATAAAATTCATCAAGGATAAATTATGCGACGCATGTCAAAAAGGGAAACAGACCAAGACAACTTTCAAATCCAAGCAAGTGGTGTCTACATCAAGACCACTTCAATTGTTGCATATGGATCTTTTTGGTCCATCAAGAACGAAAAGCTTCGGAGGTAGCCTTTATGTTTTAGTTATTGTTAATGATTTCTCTCGATACACATGGACATTGTTTTTAGTGCAGAAAAATGATGCTTTCAAAGCATTCAAGAAGTATGTGAAGCAAATTCAAAATGAGAAGTCACTCACCATAGCCTCCATAAGAAGCGACCATGGTGGAGAATTCCAAAATTCAGATTTTGAAGATTTTTGCAAAGAGCATGGAATTTCTCACAATTTTTCCGCACCAAGGACTCCTCAACAGAACAATGTCGTAGAACGGAATAATAGGTCACTGGTAGAGCTTGCTAGAACAATGCTTAGCGACTTGAATCTTCCTAAATATTTCTGGGCAGAGGCGGTTAGCACGGCGTGTTTCGTAAGCAACCGTGTCAATATTCGACCAATTCTCAAGAAGACTCCGTATGAGCTGTTCAAGGGTAGGAAACCAAACATAACATTTTCCCACATATTCGGATGCAAATGTTTTGTTCTCAACAACAATAAGGACAATCTCGGTAAGTTTGATGAGAAGTCCGACGAAGTAGGTCCTTCACAACAACAAGAAGAGACTTCAAAGAATCAAGCAATACCACAAGAAGATGTCACTCAAATCATTGAAGAACATCAAGATCTTCCGAAGGAATGGAGAACGCATAGAGATCACCTGATAGATAAAGTTATTGGTGATATTAGCCAAGGCGTTGCAACTCGACTAAATCTTAAGGATGCTTGTCTCAACATGGATTTTGTGTCTCAAATTGAACCAACCAAGATTGATGAAGCCTTATGCGACGACCAATGGATTGTAGCGATGTAAGAAGAACTCAATCAATTCGAAAGGAATCAAGTTTAGAGTCTCGTACCAAGACCGGACAACAAGCACATCATAGGAACAAGATGGGTGTTTAAGAACAAACTTGACGAGAATGGGATCATAGTTCGTAACAAAGCAAGATTGGTCGCACAAGGCTACAACCAGGAGGAAGGAGTTGATTTTGATGAAACGTTCGCTCCGGTAGCAAGGTTAGAAGCAATTAGACTATTACTTGCTTATGCTTGTTCTATGAATTTTCAGTTGTTCCAGATGGATGTCAAAAGCGCTTTCTTGAATGGATACATCAATGAAGAAGTCTATGTCAAACAACCTCCGGGTTTCGAAGACTTCAAGAATCCTTCACATGTTTACAAACTGAAAAAAGGCACTCTACGGACTGAAACAAGCACCAAGAGCATGGTATGACCGCCTTAGCAATTTCTTATGTGAAAAGGGATTTACAAAAGGAAAGGTTGACAAGACGTTGTTCATAAAGAAGATCAAGGGTAACACCTTATTGGTTCAAGTCTATGTCAACGACATCATCTTCGGATCATCAAACAAAGAGCTTTGCGAAGAATTTTCACTTATGATGCAAGGAGAATTCGAGATGTCCATGATGGGAAAATTAAACTATTTTCTTGGACTACAAATCAAGCAAACAAAGGATGGCATCTTCCTCAACCAATCCAAGTATTGCAAGGAATTGTTGAAGAAATTCGATATGGATAGTTGCAAGATGATGTCCACTCCTATGGGATTCGGAACGTACGTTGATCAAGATGAATCTGGTACTCCAATTGATATTATAAAATATCGAGGTATGATCGGTTCATTATTATATTTGACGGCAAGTTGTCCTGACATTATGTTTAGCGTTTGTTTGTATGCACGCTTTCAAGCAAGTCCGAAGGAATCACATCTCACTGTTGTGAAGAGAATCATAAAGTATCTCAAAGGGACAATGAACGTCGGATTATGGTATCCAAAAGGTAGTACTTGTTCTTTAATTGGTTATTCTGACGCTGATTATGCAGGATGTAAGACCGATAGAAAAAGCACGAGTGGTACGTGTCACATTCTCGGGAATGCACTAGTGTCATGGACCTGCAAGGAGCAAGCGTGTGTGGCACTCATTACAGCCGAAGCGGAATATATTGTAGCAGGAAGTTGCTATGCACAAATTCTGTGGCTCAAGCAACAACTCCTCGATTACGGTGTAGATCTCGGTTGCATTCCTCTTCGATGTGATAATACAAGTGCCATCAATATTACAAAGAACCCGGTCATGCATTCAAGGACAAAGCATATAGATATTCGACATCACTTCCTTTGAGATCACGTACTTAATGGAGATGTAGATGTTACTTTCGTCGATACACACAATCAACTCGCCGACATCTTTACCAAACCATTGGCGAAAGAACCGTTCTTCAAAATTCGACGAGAACTTGGGATTCTCGATGAAGGTGATATCTGATCTTTTCTCTGGTTTATGTATGCATAATATATGTTTTCCAATTTGTGTGCATTATGTTTAAGTTGTTAATTTCTTTTGTAACCGTACAATATTTGCTGCATTTTTTATTTCGATCTATTATGCTGTGCTTGATTATATGTTGTCATGTATGTCGATATTGCTTTTGTTTGTTTTGAAAGCTCCTTCATTTTTGCTAATGACAAAGGGGGAGAAGAGCTTGGCTTTCTAATATCTCTCTGTGCAGAATTTTTGCCTCTGTTTAGATAGGGGGAGTTGCTGTACATAGGGGGAGAAGCAAGCCAAGATTGGAACCAAACATCTTCAAGGATATTGCACAAACACAGTTGTTTGTCATCATCAAAAATGGGGAGAATGTAGAAGCACACTTCAATCTCAAGGTTTTGATGATGTCAACAAAGACCTAAGCTCATTCCATGATTGCAAAAAGTCAATCTTTCAAATTGATCAAGATACTTACACTATATACCCGTGGGGGTATATGCACTAAGAAGCTGCTTGCACTATATACCCGTGGGGGTATATACACTGAAGATAAAACCAGAAGCATCATGTGCAAATGGTTCTACATCTTTCAAGATTTGGACTCAAGCTTCGGTATATCAATATTCACTCCTTTAATTGATATACAAGTGTGCAAATAATTTATCATATCAACATTTTGCATCTGCATATTTTAAAAATCATTTGAATTGGTATAACACTTTTTAACTCAAGTATTTTTTTTTAGTTTTAACAGTGTTAACCGATTAACCATATGGGTTAAACGGTTAACAACCTCAAATTTTGAAATCTCAGGGCTAACGTTCACGTGTTAACTGATTAACCTATATTGTTAACCGATTAACACTGAACGCATTTTGAAAAATTGTTTCTTTTAAAATTCAAATCTTGTTTGAATGTTATACCTTTTCATCATTTGACTCATACTCAATTATACCTTTTTGAAATGGTGTTTGACTCATATAAATTCTGAAAATTTCAAATTGAAAAACACCTCCAATAATTTTCAATGTAATCATTAAATCAAATTCACTACTTTTCAAATATTTTCAAATATTTTCAAAAAGTGTTCATCTTGTTCATACCATTTCATATCCAGAATTTTTGAACACTTGTATTGATATTGAAAAGTGAATTTTGATCAAAAGGAGAAGATCAATCTTTGTATTGATATTATTATTATATCACTCTCAAATCAAAAATTGCAGATTATTTATATTGTGACTTGTGATTCAGGATTGTTGAACACAAGGGTTAGTGCTTGCAAGAGGATTGTTCTTGCACACTAAGTTGTTGAAATAGTTGTTAGATAGTAGACCTCACCGGTTGATGGTGTGATAGGTTGTACATTCTAAAACTATAGTTAAAACTCTCTTTCATGTGGAAAGGGGAGCGGAGTACCTTCGGATTGTGAAGGGAACCACTATAAATCTCTGTGTCATTTTTCATTCTGCTTTTACTGCTTTCATCACCAAGAACTTAAAGAAGAAAAATTCAAGAATATCGAAAAACCAGAAAAAGTTTCTAAAGCCTAATTCACCCCCCCCTCTTAGGCATACTCTGAACTTACAAAGTGTTCAACAGGGCAAGCTGGAAAGCAAGTTTAAATGAAGCTGAATGTCATGACCAATGTTATGACATTGATCGTATGACATAAGGCGTGCAGAGTTTGTTTTTCTGTTATGATACCTGATATATCTCAGGCTAGATTTCAGGAAACCTGTTAGGGTTCCTTAGTTATCTCAGACAAGTTTCTAGGCAGTATCATGACAAAATTTGATAGCACCTTGAACTGTGGAAATTAGTTTTACTTTGGTAAAACTAATGTTTGTTACTTTGGAGCAGCCCAAGCCCAGTCTGCACTACTATAAAAGGAAGAGCAGAAGCATGGGAAAGTAGGCACTCACATCAAGAACAACTTGAGTGTAAAATAAAGGTCTAGGGTTTGAGAGTCTCTTGTGTGTAAGTCACCCTTTGTATCTTTTGATACATTGTGGTAGACATAATTATGAGTGAAGAAGGCTAGTCTTCACGTGTGAATTCTGTTTAGGAATACTTGTACTCCAAGCAATTGTGTGGTGGATTATTGTATTGGGTAGGTAGATTCTAGGCTGCGTCTCACTCAAAGCTGAGAAGTAAGAGTGTGTGAGTTCCTTGATCAAAGCTGTGAAGCAAGATCAAGGTGTGTATGAAGTGTCTCTTCATATTTATTCTGTATTTGTGAATTGTATATCACTGTAGTGATTGAGGGGGAGTGAGTGGGTATACTCAGGTCTAGAGTGTCTCTAGATTGAAGTGTCATTGGGTAGAGATTAAGTCAGAAGTGCAAACTGGTTATTTGACTTTGAATTGATTCTACTGGTAGTGAATTTCCTCCCTGGCTTGGTAGCCCCCAGATGTAGGTGATGTTGCACCGAACTGGGTAAACAATTACTATGTTATTTATCCTTCAGCATTTACAATTTTGCACAATTTAAATGTTTAGATAAATAGTCTGTCAGTATGCAGATGTCACAAAAGAGGTCATGAAGTTGGTCATGACATTACCACAATTTAAAGAAATTTAAATTGTTCATGATCTGTCATCGTCCTTGTTTCAGCAGAGATCAATGTTCTTGGGACCTCTGAAATCTGCATACCAGAATTTCAATTGGTATCAGAGCATGCATCCTGTCTGTTCTGGATGAGATATTGGGAGATACTTTTTGGTGTTTTGGAACATGGAGAAGCTGTAGCTGAGTTGCTGATCTTGTTGAATGCTTGAGCTACTACTTATGGAGCTAAGGAGAAGCTTGTATCTGTTGTTGTGCCCTCTGATGTAGGAGCTTCTACGACCTGCTGAAAGGTTACCAAAGGAGGAGTGGCTGCTTCTGTAAGATGACCTATAAGATGTTCTGACATCTCAGTTAGGGCATGTTGAAGATGTTCTTTTGGTGGTTCCGCTGCATATTCTTCTGATGAAAGAACTCTGGTAGTCCTGGGAGAAGACTGGCTCATATACAGTTTGATGTATGGCTATGGCAGATTGCTGGAAGTTGTGCTTGAGTTGTTGCTTGGGATGTTCTGTCGTGTGGGAGGTGATTTATTTTCACCATTCATGACTTGCAAGGAGTCTATCAGCAGAGGAAGTCATAGAGAGGTTGAGTCAAGGGTGGTCTTTAAAGTTTCTTGCAAGGAGTCTATCAGGCAGCAGATTATGATCTTTAAAGTTTCTTGGCAAGAAACTGGTCTAGAAGATGGTGTTGGTAGCTCTGCTTGGGTCAGTTTATTTCTGATCTAAGTGCATGGGAGCATGAGATCTTGCTCAGCTTGGAGGTCAAGGATAAGTGGCAGTTATCTTTGATTTTCTGAAGAAGTCTATACTTAAGGAAAGCGGGAATCCTTTTGTAAAGACTTATGTGATCCTTCTTCCCTAAGAGAATCAAGCCTTGGCACACTTGGTTTCTCTAAAGAGGAGCTTTCTGGAGCAAATGCATCTTAAAGGTAGCTATTGCAGAATACAGGTTGTCTACTCAAACTTGCTGTTAGTAATGATGAGGCTCTTCTAAATGGCATAATGAAGGACTGAATTCATCAGCAGAATGTCTTATCAGATGTTGTGACACCCAAGAGTAACTTCAGGGCCTCAATGGATGTTGTGGTACATCAATTGAAGATAAGTTGATCTGCTCAGGTATGAGTGGAATTGATACTATCTCATGCAGTTTGCAGGAGCTGTGTGAAGAAGGAGGTGTTACAGGTCCAAGTCTTAGTGTATCTAAGTTGCCTTGGAGCTTGTAGGATGTGAAGATAAAGCTTGCTTAGATTTTCTAGAGCTCTGAAAGATGTTAAGTAACCAAACAGTGACATTTGGTTATGTAAGCAGTGTGCCTCAGAAAACTACTCTTGTGCAGAAGGGTAGTATTTGAAGACCAAAGAAGGTGCTGGGTCTGTTCATGATTGGAACTAATTACTCTTGTGCAGAAGGGTAGTTGGTTGAAGACCAAAGGAGGATCTGGTTCTGTTCATATATTAGAGCTTGTGGTAGAAGCCCTAAGTTGTCTATGGAAGATTACCTTCGTTTGGAGAGGTATTTGATCAAGCTGGTGGAGTTGTGCTCTCTGAAGATCCTCAGATTGGATTACTGCTCAGATAGTAAGTCCAGTATGGGCACATAAAGAACCATGGGATGGTGTGTTTGTAATATGAACCATTTGGGTTGTGAAGATCTATTATGGAACTTGTGATTCACATCTTGACTAAGAGGTACTCTAACTTGTCATATGGGAGAATGATAAGGTAAAAGAACTATCTTGGAGGATGATGTGAAGGCATTATACAAGACTGGAATGGATCATTGGCTGATTGCATCCTAATATGGCATATGGAAGTGATCAAGTCACTAGGTGACTCAGAAGTGTTCTAACTCATCATAAGGGAGAATGATGAGGTAAAGCATGTTTTGGAGTATGGGAGATCCATCTTAAGCTCTAGAAAGAAGTGGAGCAGGTTGATACCCTCTCACTGAATGAGCTTGAAAGGAGTCTTGAGACATAATGTGGTGACCTTGGAGCAGCTTTTATCAAAGATAGGGGGAGAACTTTTGTTTGATGAGTGTACTTTTTGCTTGTGGTTCAAGCAGTAAGTGAATGCGTTCAACATGTGTGTTGAATAGAGAATGAGTTCTTGAAGACATGAAGATGCGTCTTATGTTTCCCATTCACGTGCACTGGTTACCCTTGATATGAGGAGTTATACTTCTATCCATGATCTGTTGCTGCAAGAGTGCTGGTACCAAGATTGTTTGTGGTTTCAAACAGTTTGGGATTCTATGAAGATAGTATGTCAGACAAGATGTTGTGACATTGGGTTACTGCTCCAAGCTCATGGTTAACATGACAAGTGCCTTCCTTTTGATTCTGTCCTTAGGATGTCCATGGATCCAGTCAAGTTTGTAGGCCTCTATCCAAGTGTGTCTGGTGAAGATAAAGATCAAGACATCATCAGCTCTGATCATGAGCATATGGAATGACCTTTACCCTAACATCTTGGAGATCTTACAGATAGCTATCCTGCATCTCTTCTGCTATTTGTGAATCAAGGAATGAAAAGCTGCAGTGTATGAATATGAAGATGATGAAGAGAGTCTTCATGTGATTGGGTTCCCTCTCTTAGGGGGAGTACTGATTATGTATGACAGAGGGAGCTGTGTACCTGTCTAATGTGTAGCTGTATTACTTGTGTTGGCATTATGCTAATATGAAGCTGAGTACAAAGACTGCTGAAGCTCAGGCAAGCTTGTATCCTTAGACCACTGATGAGAATATGTGTGTCTCAAATTGGGGATTTAAGCTCAATTGTTACGTGTGGCAAGTATTCAATTGATTATCCCTTAATTAGTGATGACAAAAGTGTCACTCCTAAAGGTGCAACTTCAGACAAGGCAAGAACTCAATATCCAATGACTAGGTTCAGAGGATAAATCTATGAGGAGTTCTTACTTTGGAGGAGTGTTTCTCATCATGATGAAGCATGGTTGTGTGTCCCAACTACTGATGGATCTGGATAAGAGGAGAGGTAGTCCATGCCTTGGTGCTTCCAGTCTGACTGATAAAGCAGGATATTGGATGAAAGAATTATTTCTTAAAGTGCTTAAGAATAATTTTTGTAATGTCAGACAGGGTGTCTGAACATTGTGTCTCTGAGGAAGCTTCATGAGAGTTTAGTTCTCACTATGTTTCTCTAGGGAATGTAGTGATCTGTGAAGCTGCTGCTCTTGTTCTCCTCTGAGATCTGCAGGAGGATTTCTGTGGAAATGGTAAGTCATATATGAATTCTCAAGGAGCTGTGGTGTTGCTGCAGTGGTGTAGTCTTCATATTGGTTGGATCAAGCAGCCTGTGAATCTCTTGGGAGATGTGAGATGACTGGAAGACAACTGAGTCCTGCATTGAAGCATGATGCTTCTGATTCAGTGTGTGAGTTTAGCTCTGGTTGATATATCTACACTTCAATTTTTGTCAATTTTTGACTAAACCAAGGGGGAGTAAAGTGTTGTTATCTAGTGCTACTCTAAGGAAAGAGTAGTGGTGTGTAGTTGCTTGCTGATTGCAACTAGTAATGGGGAGCAAAATAGTTTGTGTAAACTATTGTTGCTGCCCTGATAAGTTGTTTTAGCCAAAATTTACCAAAGGGGGAGATTGTTAGTTCCATGGTTCTATGATATAGAATTGTCCATGGTTCTTTTATTGGTTGAATTTTGGTAAAACATGATTGTAATACCCCAAATTTTACCCTTACATTTAGTCAGTCATTTCGCATAACATCTCATTTTTGCATCCATTAACCACTAACCAGTCATGGAGCATAATTTGTTTGCAGGAATTACCCCAGGGGAATTTTGGTCATTCTTCGTGGAGTCCGCAATTTTTGAGACAAATGAGACATTATTCCTTAGGCATTGATTTATCACATGGATTGATTATATCAAGGTGTCGGCATGTTTTGATTGGTACCGAGAAACTCTAGTCAGAAAAATGATTGGACTCGGGGCCGTTTCATTGATGAAGGTTTGGACTGAAAAGAAGGGGGATATTGTTAAGGTTATTTTGAGAAGCAATATGATCGGCAGGAGTTTAGTTTGAATTGGCTCGGGTGTAATCATGTTGCGGTATCTCGTTTATAAAATTGGTCAAAGCCAAGGAGAAGTAAGTTTTAAATATTTTTGAACTTTTATTCATAAGTATTCATAAGTTACAACTCAAGGGTGAATTTAAATGATTTTTGAACTATTATTCATAAACATTTCAAATTTACAATTGATAAGTAAATATAAATATTTTTTGGAATTTAGTTCATAAATATTTAAGGTACAATTGAAAGGGGTAAATAACCTTTGAATTTCATTCATGAATATTCATTTTTGTTTACAAGAAGTTTCATTTACACTGAACATCTACTCTAAAAAAAAGTCCTAAAGAATCCTAAGTGTTCTTCATGATGCTCCTTTGATTTTCTCCGCGAATCTCCGATCAACCTGCACAACAAAGACAAAACAAACAGAATAGGAAAGATTATAATTTATGTTCGACACTCTCAGAACATCATCATCATTGAGTGCCGGGAATGGCACGACCGAAGCCGCATCCTACCCCCGTTACCGATCTGCGCCATTGGCGTCAGATCAGGTAATGTCTATTCTTATCTAAGGGGCAGCCGAGAAAGAGAAGTAAAAGAAGCGTTTTCGGGCCGAAATGATTTGCACAACTGTGGATTCAAATGGATACACGTCAAGTAAATATTGCGGGGTACTATCAAGTAAATTCAAGCCAAGACACGAGTTCAGTTGCTGCCAACAGAATTGAAGTGGAAAGACTCATCACAGTAGAACAATCGGAACCGGATGAAACGAAAGTGGATCACCAAAGCAAACCGATACCAGGGTGAACACTAGCCAACTCAGGTTCAAACCCGGATGCCGACGGGTCTAAACCGTTTTCTGTCACCTGAAATACATGAATCAGATGGTATCAGCTCACAACAAAATCCATAAGCTGCACAAAACATGAGCAGATAATTCAATTCAAAATGCAGTTCAGAAGGCAATCAGAAACAGCCAATGGTCATTAACACCAAGACAAAAGCAAGCCTAATTATGGCGGAAATGGTCTCAAAACAAATCCGGATGAACACCAACGTAAAATTGGTTCTGACATCTGCAAAGACACAAAAGAACATCAGATAATGCATAACAGGTCCAAATGTTCAAATCTGAGCAAAGTAAATAAGTTTCAAAAAACAATCAGTTTGAATTTAGAAAGGAGGCATCAGTTTCGAAAAACCAACATGCCAGTCCCCATGAGCATCAGTAAGTCCGTTCAGAAATAAACCAGCACATGTGTTGCCACAAATACAAAAGCCTAAGGGCTCAGCTATGCATCACAGCCCAATCAGAGAGACCAAGAGAAACCAGTCAACTATTATAATGAATTCCGACCATGAATCAAAATCAAAATGGATGGAACAGGGATTCAGCCCTCAGTTTAACCATCATTGGGCATGAGAATTCGAGCGGCTGGGAAAGCCACGGCCAAAGCCGTTACCAATTCCCTACCGAACGTCGAACTGCAAACATCGGTAATTTCGCACAAACTATCAGCTCAATTCAAAACGACAGCTCAGACCCGTGGGTCATCATCGCTAAGGCCATGCGACCAAAACCAAATGGCAATGGTATCCAACATAGGTTCAGACGAAGCGTCATCATAACCTTTGACCTCCCTCGGCAAAAATCGTCGACCCGACAACATCCATTCTGAAAGATGAAGAGAAAGAAGTTAACAGAACTCATGACAGAAAACCAGAAGAACAGATAAACTGATAACCAAGACAAGCTGATATTCAATATCCACCAGCCATATCACATCTGAAACAACAGCAATAATGCAGTAAATCAAAAGGATAGGTTCAGTGTGAAACAAGCTTAGTGCCAGAACAATCCAACAAGGATCCCAAGCTTGGTCAGTCGAAATTCGCCTCGAATAAGACCCCCATAAGCCAAAGTCTGAAAAAAAACAACAACCAAGCAACATCAGAGGCAACTTGTTGAATTTCAAATACCTACGAGCGAAATTACACCGAAGAAGATAGGGAAGATCGTTCGAGGTAAGCTCAATGTGGAAAATCGACAACACGATGCATAAGGCTCAGCTACGAACATCATTGCCCCAAACTTGCAGCCACAAATCAGTTCAAGATATTGAAGACATTCAAAGCCACATCAGAGGGGTCCATAGGCATCACAGTGAAATTCGGAGAGGCGTATCAAGTTTAGGTAACATGTCTGCAACAAAACCAGAAACCCACATCAATTTAGATTATCTAAATCACACCAAGAAATCAAAGCGAAATCAAATATCCGAAGTGAGTCAAAGTGAAGCAGGTTATCCAAAAAGAAATCCAAAACAAAAATCTGGAGTTACATCAGAAAAATCCATATCCAAGTGAGTTCTGAAAAAGGAAAGGAAATCCAATCAATCCCACAAATTCGAATCGCGAGCAAATCATATCAGAAAAGAAAAAAGAAATCAAATCTCAAAACGCGGATCCAAAGTTACTCAGGCCCAAAAAAAGAGAGTTAGAGAAGCATATAAAGAAGAACAACACAACCTGTGAAAGAGGCTAAGGAAGGAGAGTGCGAAACCCTAGAGGCGGCGAACAAGAAGAAACAACGACGAAGATCATCGACACGAACTGAACCCTGTGGAAGTACATTCGCCGGCGCCGTTCATTTACAATCGGCGAGCAAAATAACTTCGAGGCTCAGATTTGCAACCTCATCATCGCCCTTGTTCATCGATAGTCACCAGCAAGAACCAACCGTAAGTCACCATTCCATTATCAACATATTGACATGGTTTTTTTTTCTGTTTTTTTTAGCGTGGAGAAAACGAATTGAAAGATACGAAGGAGATGAATGAGTACAAGAGGAAACAAGAAACACACAACGGCGCCGCCGAAAACAAGGGTTTAACAAACCCTAGCACAATCATGCAGTATTGGTGTTGGGTCGGACCGATACAACTACCGGCCCAACTGTTATGTACTTTTTTTTCTTTTTTGTTTTTTAGATATAGTTAAAAAAAACTTGATTTGTTTTTAAAATAAAAAATGTAAAATTAAAAAACCTTTTTTTAAATAAATAACTTAAAATCCTTTTTTAAAAAAAATAAAATTAAAACTTCTTCTTGATACAAATTGAAACCTTTTTTTTTTAAGATTAAAATTAAAGTATTTTTAAAAAAACTAACATTATTTTTATTTTATAAATTAAATTAAAATCTCTTTTTTTCAAAACAATAAAAACTCTAAATTTACATTTTCTTTTGCACTGTCTCATTATCCACTGTATTTATGCCTAACCCTACTAACATCCTCTTGTTATGTGTTGTTCAACTAATTGTTTTAAATTCGTTTATCATTGATTAACTTTTCCATTATCATATTGTATCTGCTCCTCTCATGTAACCTCGCGAACCTAACAATCGCTCTTTAATTTCTGCCTTTAAATTTCTGCTTGCATGTTTAAATTATGACATTATCTCTCTGTTTGCATTATCATATTTCCACCAATATTTTGGCACCTACACACATCCGAAGGAATTAGGTCTAGCCTTTTGACCGCCGTGTCAATAGTCCTCACCTTCAACTCTTACAACCTCACAAACCCTAACTTTCCACAAATGTCTCGCCGCAGACAAAGTTACAATTTTACCCCTAGCATTAGGTCAAAGAGCCGCCGCGCTCATTTTAGGGTTTCCCACCGTGGAATCCCTAATTTAACCCTAATTCACTTAACAATTCAGCGTAGAAATTTGGAGTTCCTACACTCCACGTAAGCGTGTCCTTAAGATGCGTTTATTCCCCTTGAGACCTTGACCACAGTCAAGAAGTCTCTAACCTCCCTTTTGAGGGGAACTACGATTACTCTGATTCCACTCCCGTAAGGATACGTAGGCACAAGATGCGATGTCTTGCCGAGTAAACTTAGAATTAACCCCTTAGGTTTATTTCCTCGCTTTTAATCCCTTAGTACATATACCTTAAGCAAATGAATAAAGAAAATAGTAAGCATTGAACAAAAGGTTCCTATAGAGTACTACAGAAGTTTAGGGTGCTAATACCTTCCCTAAATTTAACCAACCCCCGAACCCTAGATCTTTCCCCGCATTGTGTTTACGATGCAAAATAGGTTTTTCCCTCTTTTGACCTTTTCCTTCGGATAAATCAAAGAGCGGTTGTGAATTGAATTGCGATTCAAATTAATTAATAATTTGTGATCCTATTTCCACCGCAACAATGATCCTGCACTGATGTTAAGTAGGATGATATAACATCTCCATCTGCTGTGGTGACAGAACTGCTGTGAAGTGTTTTAATGTGAATGTCAGGCTGAATGTCGTGACATCCATCACGACATCCATCTGCTATCATGATAGAACTACTGTCATGTGTGACAAACAACAAGAGTAGTGGTGCAGCAGGAGCTAGTAGGAGCTAATAACAGAACTGCTGTCATGTGTTGACATCTGGTGCAACAGGAGCTATGTGCAGCAGGAGCTAACAAGAGCAGATGACAGAACTGTTGTCATGGATGAACTGCTGTCATGGATGCATAAGGAGTTGATGACAGAACTGCTGTTATGGATGTTGTACTGAATGTCATGACATCATGTCTGGTACAGCAGGGGCTGCTATGTTATATCTCTTGACAGAAGTGTTTTGGTCTTGTTGGATATTCCACATCAATATGTACAGGCCAAAGAGATTTGTTAGAAACAAAGTGCAGATTTAATTAGTGTTCATAAAAAGGATCTTTGAGACTTTTTAGGGAACAATAAAACATTTGTTTCTACTGTCTAATTCACTCCCCTCTTAGGCATACTCGGAACTTACAAAGTGTTCAATAGGGCAAGCTGAAAAGCAAGTTTAAATGAAGCTGAATGTCATGACCAATGTTATGACATTGATCGTATGACATCAGGCGTGCAGAGTTTGTTTTTGGTTATGATACCTGATATATCTCATGCTAGATTTCAGGAAACCTGTTAGGGTTCCTTAGTTATCTCAGACGAGATTCTAGGCAGTATCATGACCAAATTTGACAACACCTTGAACTGTGGAAATTAGTTTTACTTTGGTAAAACTAATGTTTGTTACTTTGAAGCAGCCCAAGCCCAGTCTGCACTACTATAAAAGGAGGAGTAGAAGCAGGGGAAAGTATGCACTCACATCAAGAACAACTTGAGTGTAACATAAAGGTCTAGGGTTTGAGAGTCCCTTGTGTGTAAGTCACCCTTTGCATCTTTTGATACATTATGGTAGACATAATTGTGAGTGAAGAAGGCTAGTCTTCACGTGTGAATTTTGTTTAGGAATACTTGTAATCCAAGCAATTGTCTGGTGGATGATTGCATTGGATAGGTAGATTCTAGGATATGTCTCACTCAAAGCTGAGAAGCAAGAGTGTGTGAGTTCCTTGATCAAAGCTGTGAAGCAAGATCAAGGTGTGTATGAAGTGTCTCTTCATATTTATTCTGTATTTGTGAATTGTATATCACTGTGGTGATTGAGGGGGAGTGAGTGGGTATACTCAGGTCTAGAGTGTCTCTAGGTTGAAGTGTCATTGGGTAGAGATTAAGTGAGAAGTGCAAACTAGTTGTTTGACTGTAATTGATTCTACTAATAGTGAATTTCCTCCCTGGCTTGGTAGCCCCCAGATGTAGGTGATGTTGCACCGAACTGGGTAAACAATTATTGTGTTATTTATCCTTCAGCATTTACAATTCTGCACAATTTAAATGTTTAGATAAATAATCTGCCAGTATGCAGATGACACAACAGAGGTCATGACGTTGGTCATGACATTGCCACAATTTAAAGAAATTTAAATTGTTCATGATCTGTCCTCGTCCTTGTTTCAGCAGAGATCAATGTTCTTGGGACATATGAAATCTGCATACCAGAATTTCAATATATAATATGAATATATTAATATTATTATTAATTAAAATAAATATAAGTGAAATAAGGGCAAATTGGACAATTAAGAGGAGTTAGTGAGGATAATATGGGAAAAGCCCAATTGTGAGACCCAAGTCTAGGTTTAACAAAAAGGAAATTATGATGGAATTAGGATTCATTTGTTAGACCATGAGGAGAATTGAGGCCAGAGCTCTGAGAAGGAAGATTGGAGGCAAAAGCTTAGGAGGATTCCCAGAAATATTTGAGAAGGCTTTGATCGACAATTAAGGTATGGAGAGTATTGCCTTCATGATTTTCAATGTGTAAATTCAACGTATTTAAGGTCGATTTAAGGGTTTAAGGGATTTTGGTCTTCGTGGTCTAAATCTAGTATTGAGATGTTAACCATGAGAATTCATTGGAGTAAAAGGGAAACTAGGCCTTCATGGCAAAAACTCTGATTTGACATTGTTCTAACCCTGTAGGAAAATTTGATAGTGAGAACTCTGATGGTTGTGGTGTAGTGGTAAGGATTCCTAAGAGTTTGAGGGTAGATATGAGAAATAGTGATCTTTGTCCTTCGTGACCTAAATCTATTATTAGTGAATCTAACCGTGGTTCATTGGGGAAAAAGGAAACCTTAGGCCTTCGTTGCCAAAACTATGATTTGAACCTGTATGACCCAGAAGGGATAGGAATATTAGACTGTGAGTAACTCTGATGCCTTTGGGGAAATTGTAGAGAAATTTGTGATTTAGGGCGTGAATATGATACGAGATTAAACTTATATCCCTTAATTTTAAAGGTTTTAGGCATAATCTTAAAACAATGATTAGATGGTTTAATTGTGTTAAAATTGTAAATTTGCTTGAGATAATTATAGTGTTGAATGGGTTGTAATTTTATGAGAGTTTGAGTTTTTACGGAATCGAAATCAGAGGTCCGGAAGGCCTCCAACAGTGAAAAACGCAGAAAATTGCATGATGTCCGTCACGACTGTCCATGTTTTCGGTCGAAATTGTTTTGGATGTAACTTTTGATCCGTAAGTCTGTTTTGAACCCCGTTCAAAGTGTTGGAAAGCTAATGAAAATGGCTATAACATAGTATAAATAAGATAATTGATTGTTTAATATTTTTATAAGATTAAATACGTGATTGTATGATGAATTACCATGAGTATAACTATGATTCCGATGAGATTAATACATGATTGTATAACAATGATTCCTATGAGTAATGATGATGAGCTATGATGATATTTCCATGAGTTTTTGATAATTCTATGATGACATGATGTATGATGATGATTATTATGATGAGCTATGATGACATGATGTATGATGATTATTATTATGATGACATGGCGTATGATCATGATTATTATAATGAGCTATGATGACATGATGTATGATGAAGATTATGATGATGAGCTATAACGTTTGATGGTGATGAATATGATGAATGATGATGCACCTATGATGTTATTATGAGGATGATTTGTGACGTGTGCATCATGCATTCATGTGCATTCGGACTTCGGTTCAGGACCTCGATTACTTTGACTTTAATCCCATTGTGTGGATGTGAAGTATTTTGATGTGCTCTGGTTCTCTAGTATAATTGATCCCATTGATGGGGATCTATGGAGGGTTGATGGCCTAGTGTCCATCGCGCTGTGATGATTGGTACCACATGCATTGAGTCTTGTTGCATTTGCATTTATGAGTCATTTGGAATAATTTATGATGTTGTGGTTTTTGAGGCCTATTGATGAATGTGAATGTGTTGAATATAATTATGACACCATTTATATGTTGATTTTCATACATTGATTATTATGAACCGTTTTACTCACCCTGCCTATTTAAATGCTACCTCCACGTGGGTAACGTGCAGATGACCCAGCTTAGCCGTGGACGCCGTCGAGGTTATTTTTTAAAGTTTTGAGTTGTTAGCCTTTTTGGTTAACTTAGAGGGTCTTGCTCTGATATGTAACATCGGGTTGGGGTATTTTGAGTTAAACTATGTTTTATTTGAGTTTATTTTGATTATCTTCCCGTATGAGGAAAACCTTGATTTATGCCTTTTGAGTTTCGCTACTTTGTGCAATTTGATATACTTTGGGGAAAACCCGTTGTTTACGGAGCCTTGGCCTATTTTGAGGATTTGGGAAATGTACGCCCTTTTGTGGTGTCTTTTATTGAATTTAATAATTTACTCTGATATGTGAATAAATGTGCCTTTTAATTGTGGGGTAGAAAAGGGTGTTACAACCAAGGCATGTGGCGCCACCATGCTTCATGCCTAGTTCACATGTGACTCCTATATTGCTATATAAAGAAGCTAGAGGTATTGAATGGTACATCATCAGAAACATTGCTTTAGAGAAATAATATCAGAAACATTTTATCAAGTCTAGAGTGTCACTAGTATCAGAAACATTTAATCAGCTATAATGTCTCTGTTGACAATAGATGAAACACATAGAGGCATTATCGCTAATATCGAGAATTATGTAAGTGTTATTTTCTTTATTGACAATGTGCAAATGTGTATGTTTTATTTTGTTAATTGATAATGTGTAAATGTCTCTGTTTATTTTTTTGTAGGATGTCTCTAAGTTTCGTCATCGTGCCCATGAATATGTTGCCCCCGATGAATTAATTCTACCTTATATTGAGTTTTTCGGTTTTAGACATGTAAGAAAAATCATGTCATACTCGGTTGATGTAAAGTTTATACTAGCTTTGCAAGAGAGATGGCGCCCAGAAACACACACCTTCTTTTTTCTAACCGGTGAATGTATCGTGACGTTAGAGGATGTGTACATGTTACTCGGTTTGCATATTGATGGTAAGGCATTCAATGGACTAACAAACCTTGATGGTTCAATTTGTGAGGAACTTTTGGGTGCCGACTTGCTATATGAGAGCTCAAGAGGCCAAGGTATCTTACTTTCGCGCTTTAAATCATGGTACAACGGTTTTATATTAGATCAAGATTCTACAGAAGAAATGAAAATAATAAAAACCAGGTGTTATCTTATGCTTTTAATTGGTTTATTTTTATTTCCCGAAAGCACTGGTTCTTCTATGCATGTTATGTATTTACCCTTATTATGAAACCTAGATAAAACAAGAGAGTATAGTTGGGGTTCCGCTTGTCTGTCTTATTTGTATAGCTCTTTGTGTAAGTGCGCCAAAAAATACACATCTACTTTTTATGGATGCGCCGTTTTACTCCAAGCACGGGATTGGTCTAGATTGCCATCCCTAGCGCCCATCAACCACAATAATTTTTCATTCCCGTATGTACAAAAGTAAGTTAATAACTTAATATTAGTTTATTTCACCTTATTAATTATTGTGTCTAACTAATTGAATTAGAACTTTTTATTGTTTAGATGGTCGGTTAAGGGTATGAGTTACAATAGATGTCCTAGATGTTGTATCATTCAATACCGTAATCTGTTGGATCACCTAACACCTGGAGATGTAAGGCCTCTAAAAAAATCAATTTATTTTTTATATCAACAATTTTATGATCTAATAATTTTCTCTTCTTCATTTCATTTGGCGTCCATATCTAAACATGGAACACCTACATGAAGTCAGAGAGGAAGACGCAACCGTTTGGACTGCATGCGTGCCGATCATCAGATTCATCAATGTGGAGATGCACAAAAGTTACTGTGTTAAACTACAGTTTAGAATGCATAAAAACATCTCAGATCCCCCAGTTTACCTCGATAAGTGGCATCTAAAAAAAGTTAATGATCAATGAGACTATCCCAACTGGAAGGATTTTGCAAAATCTGGGTGTTGTAAATTGAGGAACCGCAACGCCCATGTCTTACATGACCCAATGATGGCAACCCCGTATATACTAACTAATAATTATATGGCTTGGTATCGATCGGTTGCAATTGGGTTTGTCTCCGAAGAGAGGTATCTATACGACCCACAATAAACCACCTACATACAAGAAGCTTCAGCGTCTAACCCACTGGGAAATTATCGGCCATGTTACTCACAACTCCCTACCCAACAGAATTACCAACCTACTAACACACAAATCCACCATCCAAACATGTCAAACACCCAACCATAATACCTAGAGCGTTCCCCATACCATCTCTAACAAAACAACTATTATCAAGAAACCCAATATGGTTATGCCCCCAACATAACATCAAGATATAACCAAAATGAGGGTACATCATACCATAGCCATAACGCCCAAACATCTTTCCATAGCCAAAACGCTCATACATCATACCCTAGCCTACACACTCAAACATCCCAACAACATTATAGCTTTCAAACACCACTAACATTCCAACCCTTCACCAATAAATCCTTCACACCAATGTCCCCCTTCAATCATCCAGACTGCACACCAATGACCCCTTCATCACATCCTAACTACTCTGGCATGGGACGCACGCTCAATTTCAACATACAAGACCTCATGGAAATGCAATAAATTCTTAGGGAACCAGCTGGAAATGTTCCTGAGACTTCAACTCCTCAAACACCTGGAGTGAATCAACAATTAGGGGAACGAGTGCAACGAGTGAGGATGCGTAAGAGATGTGGAACTAGTGGCCGGTATGCCCAACCCGGTCGCCAAAATTAATTTATGTAATATTATTTTTAATTAATGATTAATGTTATTTATTTTTGTTAAAAAAAGTTTACACAATACACCCTAACTCCATATTAATTGGCGCCTCTCTTTTAATAATAACACCTAGTCGCCAATTGAATTGGTAGCACCATATGGTGTCTCCAATCTAATTGGCGACACCACTAAATCCCCTAAAGTTGTCACCAATTGACATGTGTCACCTCTCTATCACACCCTCCAAAGTGGGGTACTTTGGGAAATAACTTGAAAAGTGGAGTATTTTGGAAGTTTTTGAAAAAGTGGGTTATTCTGGTAAAAATTTCAATATTTTATACTTGATATATTTATTTTTATTAGAAATGCGGGTACGGGTACGAGCACATATATACCCATAGAGTACGGGGAAGGGTGCAAATGTTGATACCCAAGCAGGTATGAGCTTGGGTACCGGGATTTTTTCCAACCGCAGGTATGGGGACAGGTACTATAGTACTCTACCCAACCTTCGCCCATTACCATCCCTACTGACAAAACACTACTACCTTCTAAATTAAATTAATATTTATATGACAATCATAATTTAAAACATTTCTTTCTTCTTAATTTGTATATCTTTTATATATTTTTTTAACCATAAATATATTATATTTATTTAATATTTATATCAACTTTGTTTGCACGGGTCCCTTATTAATTATGGTTAGAGAGAGAATACCTCAAATTTTACATATGATGCTTTATATATAAATAACAGTTATTAGCATATATATGTAAATATATATTATTCTTTTTATAAATAGATAATATATAGTGTAGTTTTTGCTTAGTTGGCAAATGCTTACTCATGTTAAAAGTCTGTGGGATGAGCTGGAAATCTATCGACCAATTCCTTTTTGTTCTTGTGTTATCCCCTGCTCGTGTGGTACAATTGCATAGGTCAAATTGTATAGAAAACAAGATTATGTCATAAGATTCCTCAAGGGATTAACCAAGAAATTTGCACATCCAAAGTCGCAAATTATGATGATGAATCTCTTACCTGATATTGATAAAGCCTTCTCACTTGTTATTCAACAAGAAAGAGAAATGGATAGTTCTGTTTCTAGTGTGATTCCTTCTGCATAAACCAATGAAGAGGTAACTTCCTTACAGACTCAAATCCATGAAGGCAACTACACTGCCAAAAATGGTAACAACAACTTTCGTGCTAAGAGTCAAAGTTACAATGCTCCAAGAGGCCACAACAGAGTCTGTACACATTACAGTAAGACAAATCACATAGTTGAAACTTGTTTCCTCAAGCATGGATTCCCACCAGGCTATAGAGGCAAAAGCAAGGCTTAAGGAAATACAATTGCTGCACCATCAGCTGCAATTGTTAATACTGCCTCAGACGCTTCTCCTAGAAGTTCAAACTCCTCCTCATTTGGTTTTACTCAGGAGCAGTACAATAATATATTAGAATTGCTCCAATAATCCAAGCATACTCCCACTGTGAATTATGTTTTCACTTCACCTTTTGTCATGCATTCTCACTCCTCTAATGTGAATGGTAAGAACCCTAACCTTTGGATATTAGATATTGGTGCTACTGATCACTTCTCTTTCAATTTTTCATCCTTTATTGACTATAAAAGTATTATTCCCATCCATGTTAGCCTGCCTGATGGTTCACAGGTTATTGCTTCCATTTCTGGCATAGTTGTCATTTCTCCTTCTTTAACTCTACAAAATGTGCTTTACATTCCTAGTTTCCATGTAAACCTTATCTCTAATGCCAAATTAGTTTATAGTAATAATTGTATTATACAATTTAATGATAATACTTGCCACATCCTGCAGAATCATTCCAAGGAAATGATTGATATAGCTAGCTTGCAAAGGGGACTCTATATTCTTGAATCTATAGCTCATTCTTAGGCCATATATCAAACATAGGCTTACAAGTTGTGTCCAAAGTTTTTCCTTTCATTACATGTAATAATAATATTGTACCTCATGACTCTTGTCACTTTGCTAAACAGAGGAAACTTCCCTTTCCTAATAGTGTTACTCATTCTTCTACTCCCTTTAATATTTTGCATGCTGATTTATGAGGGACATTTTCCACCATTTTCACTTTAGGACATAAGTATTTCTTGACTCTTGTTGATGATTATACAAGGTATACTTAGGTAATATTTACTAAAATTAAATATCAAACTAAAACTAGCCTTATTCATTTTATTGCCTACATAGAAAACCAGTTCCATGCCACTCTTAAATGTTTAAGATCTAATAATAGGACAAAGTTTCTTGCTTTGTCAGAATTTCTTATGTCCAAAGGCATCATTCACCAAAGGACTTGTATTGAAACACCCCCAACAAAATGGTGGTGGTGGAGAGTAAACACCAACATATTCTTAATGTGGCTAGGTCTTTATATTTTCATTCCAACATTCACTTGAATATGTGGAATTTTTGCATACATCATGTTGTTCATATAATTAATAGGTTGCCTACACCTTTACTCAATCCCAAGTGTCCATATGAACTTCTGTTTAAACAACCTCCATCCTTGATTCATTTAAAAGTCTTTGGTTATTTGTCCTTTTCTACTTCCTTACAAGCTCATAGGACTAAGGTTCACTCTAGAGCTAGGAAAGCCATCTTTATTGGATATAAGGAAGGCACAAAAAGCTATATCATTTATGATCTACAAAACCATATCATTTTAATATCAAGGAATGTGGTTTTCTATGAAAACACATTTCCTTTCAAACAAAAAACTCCACCTTCTTATATATTCTCAAACCTAGTTCAGAACTTCGATGACCCTCCCACTGACATACAACATCTCTCTCCTAGTCAGTAGCCTAGCACCATTAATATGTCATTTTCTTCTGATATATCTACCCCTACCAATAACAGTGATGATAGTATTGCTGCTATCTCTCCCTTTATTGTCAACTTTCCTAGTCCTAGCTCAACCAACACTAGCTCAACGGATTTGACCATTCATAATGGTTCCAGCCTAGTTGCTCCTAGCTCTCCACAATCTGCTAATGTTAACCTTCCCAATACCCCACTTTTTCTTCTAATTTTGAACCTGGTACAGTCATTGAACCTCCTCCTATGAATGACCATAATTACTTTTTAATTAATGGTTCTTATTCTCCTGGTTCTCATCCTACCACAGAGCATACACATGTCTTACCCATTGAATCTTCTTCTTCTATGAATCCGTTAGAGGACCCTACTACCATTTCTTAGAATTCTACAGAAAATATTCTTTTACTCACAAGACATTCCTCTAGAGCATCTCATCCTCCTTAATACTTAAAATACTACCATTGCTACTCTACTACATCTAACCATTCCTCTAAATCCTTATATCCTTTATCCTTTGTTATTACATATGATCAATGTTCACCCTCTTATAAGGGCCGCCGGAAACAGACTGAAGGGTTGCCACCGAACGTTATTTATCCTAAAGAGAGGGAAAAGAAATGATAGAAGAAAACCTAAGAGAAAGGAGAAGACAAGGTCATTGCAACCAAATCTTGGGTTTAGGAGTCGGTTACATAAGGGGAAGGTATGAGCACCCCTCACGTCCGTTAAACTCAATGGGGTCCATGCTTGTTGTCTAATCAAAGGGTGAGTTATCTAAAAACTACTGCTAAACGGGGGAGGGAAAACAAAAAGGAGACTCGATAAGACATCGCCGCCATATGCCTACGTATTCCTCGTGCAATGGGAAAGTCAGAGTCAACATAGTTCGAAAAACTACGGGTGAAGGGGGAAGGTTGCTCGCCAAGTCATTATCGTCTTGTGCCTACGTATCCTCATCTGGTATGAGAAATCAAAGCAAACATAGTTCGGGTAAACTAGACCACTGGTTAGTTGAGTGTTTTTTATGAGCGACGTCGAGTTCCCATTCTAGCAGTTAGGGTCGATGCCTGTTTGCGGTAGAACAGAAAAGTAACGTACACTTTTTTGAAAATGATTTCGAAGAACAATCCCGAAGGATAAAAAGGTTTGAATTTGATTTAAGAGTTTTTTAAAGGAGTGAATTGAATTTGTTTGAGATTCACGTTGCACTAAAGATTATGATATAAAATCAAATGCGCCGCATATCGCCCAAAGGGCATACACTAAACACTCTAGACAAGTGAGGAGAAACTCCCCACTCATCATTTCCCACATACTTAAGGCTCGTGGCGCATAATGTTCATCATTCTTTATTAAGTCTCTTAGAATTGTTTGAGATAAGAAGAGAAGACTCAAAAGAAAAACACTAAAGGGAACTGAAAACCCTAATGTTGTCATACAAATGATCCTAAGGTTAGGAAAGTCTACCTAATGTTATCATACAAAATAATGGATCTAAAGTTGAGGTCAAAGAAGGACTATCCTAATTGTTATCATGCAAAGGATTGAAAGCCTAATGTCTCCTCTACTCCCAACTTAATCAGAAATTAAGTGGGACTAGGAATCCTAAGGGATCATGTGAACAAGCACAAGTAAACACCATATTAATCAATCACAAATGAAAACAAGATCAAGACTTAAACAAGTCTCAAGAAAAGAAAAAGAAGAAAGAAGAGTGAAAGATGAAGAATAAGATGCATCAAATTAAACAAACATGGAAGTTCAAACCAAAAGGCAAGGCATCAGACAAACAAGCATTGATCTCAATCACATACAATTGCACACTACATCAAAACAAGCACAAACAAGCACATACAACATAAAAGGAAATAAATGTTCATGTGAAGTAAGAGAGGTGAAAGTCAAACCAATGATCATCAAGACATGTTAAGGCAGGGGTATAAACTAAGTATTCACATTATTCAACTGTCTCAAACATCACTCAATCAAAGTAAACAAAAGGTCTCTAAACTAGGTCAAACATTAAGCACAATCATCTCTAAACAATGTCATATTGAGGCATCAAACACAAATAGGAAAGAGGCCAAACAAAGTGAATTAAAATTCTCTAACACATGCTATATCCATCAATAACAAGAGGGGAGAACAAACCCTAAGTGGTTGCACAAGTGCATCCCCAATCAATCCACAAAGTTCAAGCACAATCAAACAATTAGGCAAGCAATGCATCACACATGAAAAATACTTAAGAGGCTTCAAAAATTATGGAAAAATGATCATGGTATCAAGGAGGAAGTAGGTTAATGTGTCCTAAAATAGTGCCTAAGAAAGTGTACACGAGCATTCAAACAACCCCAATCACCAAGCAAACAAAATCCAAACATGATCACACAAGTCAAGCTTCAAAAATGATTCAAATATAAAACAAAATTAATGATAAAAGTGTCAAATTAGTGCTCAAAGGACCTATATACATGTACCTACACGTGTGCAAAAATTAGGATCAAAACCAATTAGGAAATATCAATATCGAAACCCTAACATGCAACCTAGGTCAAATTATACACATTCAATAAAAAAAGAAGAAACAAATATCAAATTAATTTAAATATGAAATTTAAAATCATATAAAATTAAATAAGATATTACAGAACATACATGATTTTTTTTGGTAATTTTTTGATCATTAAAGGTATTAAAATAAAATAAAGGAAGAAAAGGAAATAAAAGAATAAAAAAAGGAACAAACAAACGTATTTGTTAAGAAAACACGCTGCAAAAAACAAATCCCAAGCCCAATCAAAATCACACAAGCACGCGCCTGGGGATCCTTACATACTTGAATAAATTCTGATTATTTCAAGGCATGTACAAAAATGTATGTGACACACATTATATCACACAGGCAAACCAACTTAAGTGAATAAGACAAAACAAAACAGCATTGCCAATAGAAAATGAACACATATCATCCTCTTCCCTCAACCAAATTTTAAAACCTGCAAATACGAACAACATGATGCCCTAATATGAGTAAACTCAACAACATCCATCCAATTTCACACAAGTATAACTTCCTCAAATTTCGATGAAAATAAAAAATGTAAAGACCAAAAATGTGGATCTCAACACAAGGAACACAACCATCACAAATATAACACAAAATAACAACCAAATCAAAGAGATATCTGGCTTGAAGGCCACAGATTCACAATGAATTCCATAAAATAAACAAAATCAAATAAGCTTCAAATCAAACTGTAAAGGTGTGCCATCATTTCAGGACTTACAGAGGTAATGTATGAACAAGATTTTCACATCTTAAATCCAAGCATGAGAACTATGAAAGTTAAGGATTCTTACCAAGTGGAGAATAGTCCACTTCCTTCTTTGACTTCCATTAGAAAAGAAACCCAAGAATCTTGATCTTTGAGCTTCAAGGATGAAGAATCAAGCAAGAGTTGATAGAATGCACAAGTAGATTGAGAGGATTTGAACAAACTTCAAAGATAAGCAAGAAAAAGCCAGATTTGGAAATGAGAGAATTCTGAGCCTAACTCCGTGAATGAGAAGAATGAGCCTCTTATATTGGGTGTGAGAATGAAGCTAGGGTAAAACAAATATTGAAAAATCTGTTGGAAGGGCATTATTGGGAGTTTTTGCAATTTTTGCAAGTTGTGTGTAAGCTTGCGTTTTGAGTGTGCCAAGACTGAGCATTTGTGCGTTTTGGCAAGCCTGTGAGGTCATGAAAATGATGTGAATAGGTGTCCATTTGAGAGAGAGTGTGCATCAAGTTTTTGTGCAATTTGTAAAATGGCTTCTTTTGGTATATTTGGAGGAATATGGTACATGCATAGTACATGCATTGCTTAGTTAGTTTGGGCAATGAAGTGGAGTAGTATGCATGTGATGAGATGAAAAAAATATGATGCATACGATTTCGAGTAACAAACCAAAAAAGACATTCTTCATACAGTTCAAAAACACAACAAAACAGACAATTTCTCTCTACTATAACTTGCTAAATTCTCGTTCAAACGAAGCAAACTTGGATTTTTTGGAAAGGTGGGATCATGAAGAACAAGTTTTATGTTGGAAGCTTTTCAATTTGAGACTTGGAAGTTACTCATAAATGAGTATGAAGATTGGTACATGAAGCTGATCCAAAGGAACTCAAGAAAATTCTAAGTTATGAGATTCATCATATGAAATGTTCTACTTAGATCACTCATATCTTGCTCAAAAATGATCCAATGATGATGAAATTTATATGGTTGGAAAGCTTAGGGATAGTAGAACAAATTTCATGTTGAAAAGAACTTGAAATGAAACCTTAAACATAGAGAAATTTGACTATGAAAGTAGTTGATCAATCATGAAACCTTCCAAAAATAGTAACTTTCTTAAAACCCTAATTTTTCAAAAATGGCAACTTTTCCCAATTCTTGATTTTTGATGAATCCTTTGACATTCCTTGATCAAATTCCACCCATTGGTCATATTTAATATGAAAAATACAAAATTGACCCCAAAAAGTCAGGAGTTGACTTTTTCCTTGCATAGTTGACTTTCTTCCCAATTCAAATTATTCAGAGTCATCTGATCAATTGAAGCTTCTCTGATTGAAATTGATGATCAATCTTCTATACATAGACACCTTAGGACACATAAAAGACTATGGTACCAAGTATTACTCAAAGAACCAAAAATAAACTGATTTTATCCAAAACCCTAATTTCAACCCTAAAAGATATGAGATGTTGACCCAAGCTCAAAACCCTATTTCCTCTGAGTAAGCTAAAGAAAATCTTGAACAAAGATGATTTGTGTAGCATGATGATGACGAGGCTTCAAACTTATTATCCATGAAGGTTTCATATACTTAAATATCCAAAAACCCTAGCTTGAAAACCAAAGATAGAAGGATGTGGTTTGCTTGTACCTTGAGGATCACACTCTTCCTCTTGAGAACCAACCAAGATACCTTGACCCCCTGCTTAAAATCAATTCCATGCACAAATGATGATGAAAATGATATGAACCATAAGCCAAGAGATTAAGAAAAAGATAAAGGTAAATTTTGGGTTGTTACACCATCCAACTCCAAACGTCGTCCTAAATGTGACCATTGTAACCGGCTTGGACATACTATCGACCATTGTTGGAAGTTACATGGAAAACCCCCACGCCAGGTAAATGAAGCTCAAAGTGATAACCCAAACACTATACAGACTTCACCTTCTATTCAGAACCCTACGCCAAGCTATGAGGATTTTCTTAGGTGGTGTCAGACTAATCAGATCTCTGGTTCCACTGCTTCGGTTGCACACACTGGTAATTCATCTGTTTACTTCTCTCAATCATCTCCTCTTGGTCCTTGGTTCCTTAATTCTGGTGCGTTTGATCATGTTACTAGTAATAAAGGTCTTTTTTCTTCCCTCTCTACCTCTAGTTTCTTACCCATTATAACTGCCGCAAATGGTTCTCAAACCCGATCCCAAGGGATTGGTACTGTTCAAATTTTACCATCTCTCTCTGTTACTTCTGTCCTTTATATACCTAATTGCCCATTTAATTTACTGTCAATCAGTCGTTTAACTCGTTCCCGTAATTGTTCTATCACCTTTACTAATAGTAATATTACTCTGCAGGATCAGAGTTCGGGACAGACGATTGACATCGGATGTGAGTCTCAAGGCCTCTACTACTTCTCTACATCATCTATCACATGCTCCACCATTGATTCTCCAGTCATTATACATCCGGAGTTAGGTCATCCAGGTCTTCCCAAGCTACAAAAGTTGGCGCCCAGTTTATCTAAATTATCCACTTTACATTGTGAGTCTTGTCAGTTAGGGAAACATACTCGTAGTCACTTTTCTGATCGAGTCAATTAACGAGTTGCGTCCCCTTTTGCTTTAGTTAACTCCAATGTTTGGGGTCCCTCACGTACCGTGTCTACTTTTGAGTCTAGGTATTTTGTAACTTTTATTGATGATTTTTCACATTGCGCATGGTTATTTTTAATGAAGAACATGTCTGAATTGTTCTCTATTTTTGAACAATTTTATCGAGAAATAAGAATCCAATTTGGTTTGTCTATTCGTACCTTAAAAAGTGACAATGCACATGAATGTTTATCCTAACAATTTCAAACATGTATGTCATCCAATGGTGTTTTGCACCAAACATCTTGCCCTCATACACCCCAACAAAACAGGGTAGCTGAACACAAAAATCGGCACCTCGTAGAAACCACTCGAACACTACTTCTCCATGGTAATGTTCCTCTCCAGTTTTGGTAAGATGCGGTGCTCACGACATGTTACCTCATAAATCGCATGCCCTCATCTATTCTTAATAATAAAATCCCTCATTCAATCCTATTTCCAAACTCTCCACTCCACCCAATTCCTCCTCGAGTCTTCGGGTCTACGTGTTTTGTACATAATCTCTCCCATGGTCTTGATAAACTATCAGCTCGATCACTAAAGTGTGTTTTTCTTGGCTATCATCGATCCCAAAAGGATTATCGTTGCTACTCACATACTCTACAATGATACCTCGTACCCGTCGTTGTTACCTTCTTTGAGTTTGTTCCATATTTCGAATCCAGCCAAGTAACTACGGAACCTCTACAGGAAAGTACTCCCACACCTCTTCTGAAAGTCCCATTTGTCATTATCCCCGATCATTCTAGGGAACCTGACCCACTAGTTACCCCTATGGTTAACCCCTTCACTCCTCGCCCACTTCAAACATATCAGCGTCGTCATCCAACGTCTGTCGTACCTGTCCCTGAAGTCGTATTTACCCCTGAAGTCGTACATGTCCCTGAGGTCACTACGGACACTCCTCCGACCCTCTCGCCATCACCGGATCTGATCCTGCAACCTGAGTCTGATCTTTCGATTTCCCTTTGAAAAGGTATATGCCAAACACGAAATCATTCTCCATATTATATTGATTTATGTTATCATCGTCTTTCCCTTTTGCAGTATACTTGTTTGTCTTCTTTATCTTCTGTTTCTATTCCTAAAACTCCAGATGAAGCATTATCTCACCCCGAGTGGAGGCAAGCAATGATTGATGAAACGTGTGCTCTTCAAAGCAGTGGTACTTGTGGAATCAAGTTTCTCAAGATCAACTTATGTTTTGATGAAGACAAAATACTTGATAAGAAGGCAAAGATGTTCAGTCATTTTCAAGACATCATGTTAAAGCAAAGAATCAGGACAAAGACTTGATATGAAGAATAATCTCATTGGAAGGTATAATGAAAATCTTCATCAAGTATTTAAGTCCTAGTTGCTCAAATAATCAAAAAACTCATTGCATTACATAATCACACTTTCACAAGCTTTTGTTAGCAAGATTTTTCTATGTTTTTGCCAGAGCAATCGATTTCACTCTTTGGAGAAATCAATTGCATGATCAAATTTTTCCTTTCTGTTGGCTACTGTTTTTTGGTGCAATCGATTGATACAAATGTGCAATCGATTGCATACGTGAAAAATCTTCTTGTTTTTGCTTAAGTGTTTTGTGCAATCGATTAGTGCTTTTCATGCAATCGATTGCTCAGTTCAAAAATTCAAATTTCAAGTGTTTTCTCTGAGTGTGCAATCGATTGGTCCTGTGTGTGCAATTGATTGCTTACTGAATGTTTTTGAAAACTTGTTCTAAAAAATTGCACTTCTTCAACCATTCTTTTCTGAATTGTTTCCATTGAATCATGGCAATTGTTCATTATATTTTCTGAAGTTTTGCATGATAATTCAAAGGGGTGCTTGTGACATATAAATACCTAAACTTTCATTTTTCAAAAACACCTCTTTCAAAATCTTTGCTAAAATTTTCATCTTTCCACATCTTGAGTCAAGTCATTTTTCATAAGAATTTTATGCATATTTTCATATCTTTTGAAAGAAAATTCCTGAGCAATAAAGTCTTAAATAGTTGTGAAAATTATCATTGAAATAGAAGATCAATCATAGGATTGATAACATTGTATACAGATATTTCAAACTCATTGTAAATGAAAGATTGTATCTATTCCCCTTGTTATTCAGGATTGTTGAAAGCAAGTGTGTGCATTAAAGAGGATTGTTCTTCTTGCACTTAGTGTTCAGATTTTAAAGGTGTTAAGAGCCTTTAATCTACCTATAGGTTAGATAGTAAGTTGTACACTCATTCTAACTATAGTGAAATCTCTTTCGGTGTGAAAGGGGATTGGATGTACCTTCATATTGTAGAGGGAACCA